>CM053786.1:469814298-469844298 GCA_028749045.1 Cupressus sempervirens
AATGAAAAGTGTGTTAACTCTCATGCAAGCTTATAACTCCAACTCACTTTTTATATAATTTTCTATTTAAATATTTATAACTTTCATTTTAATTTTTATAAATTTTATTATTATTATTTATTTATTACTTTATTATTATTTTATTATTATTATTAATTTTAATTTTCTAATTTTCTTTTATTTATTTATTTTTCCTTAATTAATTCTCAATTAATTAATTATAATCAAAATATCAAAGATCATGATATTTTATATTAATTTTCTCAAATAATTAATTTATTAATTAAATCTATTTATTAAGACTTAATTAATAGAAAATTCACCATAGACCTCCAAGATAAAATATGAAAACCCATCATAGAGAAAATCACACAAAATCAGTCTAAAGGGTTAAAAATCATGAATTATGTCATCCGACACATTCGGTGGGTAAAATATCCAGATACTTGTCCTACCTCACCAAGACAATTGGCTTAAAGTTTTGGGATTTGGACTTGAGAATTTATCTCCCTTCTCTCATCATTGAGATAGTATAATAGGGTACACTCATCCTGGCAATTCAGGGAAGTCGATACCTGGTACCTGCAACCTACAAAAAAACCATGCATGTACATATAATACATATAATGCTAAGCTAAACAGATAATGGAAGGAAGTGGTGCATCGTGTAGATCCCAACTAAACAGGTGACTATGGCTCCCTTCCTTAACCACATCAGAAATGCCATACAATAAGCAAACATGCACTCCATACACATGCAAGTATGGGGTAAGTATCTGTAATAAAACACATGAGATAATAAACCATCCAACTAATCATCAACAATAACTGAAAACAATATAATGATCATCATGTATGCATGAAATGTAAAGTCTAAATGATCTTATCACATAACCACTGAATCCATAACATAATGTCTGATAGTGTCAAAACAATACCACTAATCCATCAACATAAAACTAGTCCATCATAGACTGATAATAATAGCAACGATATGTCCAAAAAAGATGTGAATGAGGGTAGGCACTACAAACCACCCGAGGCCATGCCCACCATAAGGGCTATTTCTGATGGCATTATTGTAGGGTGTATCCCTCTATTCCTTATGAAACAAACAACTTCTATGCAATATATTTGCCCACTGATCCCCAGGGGTATTCTATTTTCATCAACAAGGTCAATGTGGTGGTTGGTAGGCTGAGAAATTTTGTTACTTTCTCATTACTATAAAATCAATTTCATCTTGAAATTTATTCATCACATATGAACTTCTAACCATATCTCATCGCCCACTGCAATGCAATCATGAATGACACTATTTTACCAAGAACATATCCCATATCAACAAAAAGACAACAAAACCAATTGAGGAAACACTCATATTGAGATCCATTACCAAAGAAACGCATAAAGCTAGAGAGTTGTTTCGGAGTGTTGAAAGTATGCCCACGAAAGTCACACAAGTGCATATATTTTTCTTGGCAGTAGGTATGCCTATCGCATCACTGTCAGTGTAATACAACCTAAAATGTGTGTAGAGACTATCGACATGATCTCAAATGTCAAAACACAAAAAAAACTACTTGTCATATTCTATGAAAATAAACGAACAGGATGAATACGATTGTCATCCATGTTTAAGGAGTAACCTATACCATTGATTGAATAAATCAGCATGACCAGTCCATATAAGAAGCTTAGTGAAAACACATTTCCTCTCCCAAAGATTGGTATGAATTTTTGAAATATGGAGAGGAGAGGGAAAGATAGATAGAGGTGTTAGAGGTGTGGAGATGAAGATTGATAAAAATATGTATATGGAACGGAGAGGGAAAGATGGGTAGAGAAACTGGGATATGGAGAGAGATTGGGAAGAGATAGGGAGGGATAAGGCTATAAAGAGGGTGAGGTGTAGAGGGAAGACTAAGAGAGATAGAGACAAGTTGGGCAGTACCGGTTAACTGATAGAATTGTGTAGAGGTTTTCTTTCACTCGCAAATCCCTAATTGGTTTTGATCACCATCGACAATCTTAGGAAATAACAAAGCATCTTGCAGAAAAAATGAGGAGTTGTAGAAGAGAAAGGATGTTTATCTTCTACAAAAAATACATCGAGTGAAGAGTATGATGAAGAACATGACAAGGGAAATTGTCTTTAATTGCACTCATTTCTCAGCACACATTACTCAAAATTGACACATTATAGTCAAGGATGATCCAACAACTGCAAAATAAGAGTCAGATTCAATGGGTCAAAACCTCAACTTTAAACCCCATCTTTGCATATAGAGAGAAAGACTTTATATTTTTTGCAACCAAAAGCATCAATCCATTCATCATAGGACATGAGAGTCAATGTTATATAATTCTTGCATATCAAACAATATCTCTTGAAAATAACCAATGCTTTATCATACTACATGTATGGAATAACTATTACATGTAGACAAAAAATCATGGCAGAAGTTTAACATCCACACTTCAAAAAGGGTTGATAAACAATTTCAAATTTTTTGCACAAGGCACATTTGTAAATATTTTAATAGTTAATTAGTATGAATGGTCACTCTTGGGAAAATTGTCAAAGAAATTCTCATGTTGGTTCTCTAGAGATCTTCATATTGTTCATCTTTCCAAACTTCCCACAAAATCTATTTTAATAAGAAGGAAAAGATGTTGCACATGTATATATAAAACAAATCCAATCAAAAAATAGTTCTGGTGAGCTTGGGCCAAATGACAGAATGCTAAGCATTTGATGGTTGAACTCAAATTCAACATAACCCAAACAACGCAATGAGCATTCAATTGGCCACATCAAAGACTTCATTTTAAAATGTCAAACTTTGTTTCAGCACACATTTTTAAAAAGACACAAATTCTAGTCATCTAAAAGCTAGAAATTCTTTTCAATAATTCGATATAGATTGAAAATATTTGAGCAAGATTTCTAATCTTCCCACCTTCCATCCCAATTAGTGAATATTAGGTAAACTATTAAATAACACTTTATAAGTTGAGGTTTACTCTCATACTAAATTGTGGCAATTTAATATTTATATGGCTAAGTAATATGAATACAAATCTCTAATTGGGTTTTATTTGTGATAGTTTAGGAAGTATATTTGGATGATGATGGATCTCTAAATGACCACAAAATTTGTGTTTTGATGGGTTGGCTCAATATGTACCCCTTTTTCTCAATCCCTAAGAAATTTCTTATATGAGTAGGGGTTTATAAACTCTTTGATTGCTAACACAAAAGCATCTGAATCATTAATCAATGGTGTATTTAGGAAATTTAATACAATTACTTGGACAAGCAAGGGTTTATCAAATTGTTTTATTGGTAAAGCAGAAGCATTTGAATCATTAGCCTATGAAATAGTTAGATAATTTTAAAGAGTACAAAATATAATTTACATTGCAATATTATACATTTCACCAATATTCTATAGAGTGAAAAATTCATGATCATTTGTTATTTAATTTCAAAATTTTCTTATCCATGTTTCAATTGCACTAAATAGTTAGATGTTACTCTCTCTTTGTGTCAAGAGCTTAATCATTGACTAAATGTGCATATAATTGTCAAACCATGCACAATCCATGTTAGCATTAATAGAAGAACCATGTTAGGCTTTGAAATTAATTTATGTACCCTAATAATCTCACCATTTTGGAGTAAGTTAATTTCTTTAGTTACATCAATTGGAGTGAGTGGATAAATAGACAAAATAAAAAAATAGAAACGAGTTGGGTTGATTTGAAAAATATATTATACAATTTTTATTAGATATTATATTTAATATAATTTAAGTTGTTTTTTTTTTTAAAAACTCTCAAAGCTCATTTTGGGTTTGCAAGATTAACAATTGTAAGATCTAGTAAGATCAAATCAAATGTTACTCATTTTTTACCTTTCTCTATCCTTATATATGGAAGACTAATAATTTGCACACATACAAATTTTGCTAATCTATTTATCTACCTCTATATCTATTTATATATCTCTTACACTCAATATTTCTCTCTCTCTTCACACATACTTTATGTTCCTCCCTTCTGAGCTCGCTTGTATCAGACACATTAATGCGTACACACACAATAAAATTTCCTCTCACCATCTATCATTGACTTAATTCTAATTATTACCAGTAAGACAACTAACTAAGTTACTTTGATATTATATTTTATATGAGAGAGAGGTAAGGATATTGGGATTTCAAATAAAGATGAGGAGGAGAGGAGGGAGAAAAAATGAGAGGAAAATGTAACATATTGAAGTAATAGAGAGAGGTAGAGAGATCGAGGGGAACAAGGGAGAGAGAGAGGTGGGATGTTAATTAGTAAGGGTACTAAAAATAGTTTCTAATTGACCACATATCTTACATATGTGCATAAAAAAATATAGGCTACATCTTTTCCAAATTGACCTCCTACACCTATTTAGCATACCTATTGCACACTAAGGTGCGATTGCTAGTTTCTAATCCATTTCACCTAGCCTTCTGTTTAGTCACAAAATTTGATTGGTCTTGTTATTTGAATTTATTGAATTGTATCAACTTTATGTTGACTTATTATAGAATCATAGATATGGATGTATCCATAATGACAAAAAAGATGTTAAGAAATCACTACAACACACATAACAAGCTAAAAATGTTATCATATGTATATTTGATGAATAGTCATTTTCTATTAATAAATTAATATACTAGTTACAAATTCACAAAAAAGGAGATCACCTCGCAAAAGTTCACATGGTTGAAGCTGGAATCAACAATTAACAACTATTCATTAAAAAAAACATATAAGTAGCTCCCTCAGACTGCCGGAGCAGTGGCAGAAAAGGGAGATGGATCATCACAATCAAATGTATAACCCTAGGAGTCCCTGGGATTGGTAGGAGGACTAGGAACAGTAGCCACCAACAACCTCTTTTTCCTTGTCTTTCTCCTCTCCTTGCAGCAGAGAAATAGCCAAATTTAGGTGGGGGAAAGACCATTTGGAGCCACCAACACCAGGAGGAGCGACATAAATTGGGGACTGGCCAGAGCCACGATGAGGCAGAAAAGCCAAGCAGTGCCACCAACTAGTATCGCCACCACTAGGAGAGTAGTGACAAGGTGCTTGTGAACAGTGAGTAGATGAACTGTGACCCTAGGACGGAGTGTGGGACACCAATGGTTGAATTGCAGTAAAAAAATGGCTCTACTTTGAGAAGTTTCTAGTGGAATACTATTAACTATTGTAGTTTCTAGTGGAATATTATGAACTCTTGTAGTATGAATGAAGCCTATTCACCCAGCTCATTTGATTTAACACTGAAGGAGGAAAAAGTTGAGGAAGTGCCACCTCTCATCTCTAAAAGGTGAAGGAAAATTTGAATTGAAATGGATGGCCCTACCTAAACTCTACTTTTACTTTTTGCATATTGCCCCTGCCTTATTTCATGAGCTTGACCGCACACTCTCTTGTCTTGGATCCCAACTTCACCACACATGCATATCGAATATGCCAAAGTCTCTTTAACTTTCACATCATCTTTCGTACTTTTATTTTTGAAAACGGCAACGGCTACCCAGCCAGTTATTTTGACTGGCTATGTATGACGCCGTTTATCTCCTCTGTCTACTTCCTTCTACCTCTCCCCATGCAAAGACCCCACGGCAGACTGTCCCGTGCGAATGCATCTTCCAGGCCATGGACCATGTGAGTGGAAGTGGGGACCATGTCCTTAGCATGGAAAAATATGAAAATCAAGAAAAGTTGGAAAAATAAAAAGGTTGGGGTGGGAAGTACGTGTAAGCTAATATACTAGGAGTTTTGCTAGGTTTAGTTGTAGGGAGGTGGCTAGTAGTTAGGAAATAATTTAAGTTAAATGCAAGTTGGCAATGAAGTTAGAAAAGGAATTTAGATGCAGGAAGGTATTAAGGGATTAGGGTGCTAAGTATAAGTGAAACTAAAGTTGAGATATAGGAAGGTAATTAGTTAGTGGTTATGTAAAGGATATAGGTTACATGCTAGCTTAGGAGTAGGATTACTGAATTAGATATTAATTGATAGTAAAGAGTTTAGGAAATTTATTATTAAATAAACTTCTTAATAGATTTTATTTTTATATAAATTTACACTTGCATATTAAGAATTACTTAGGACATATTATAGCTACGTAGAATAGCACCATTCTTGAAGATACTTTATTTAGTACCTTTTATCAAAATGTTAAATACTAAGGAGGATTGTTATAAATAATAATGATGGTAATAATAAATAAAATAATGAATATATGTGTGTGTGTGTGTGTGTGTGTGTGTGTGTGTGAAGTTATTAATTTATTGGTTTACTATTTGTTTGATAGGATATGTTTGAGACTAAGGCACAGATTAAGAAATTGTAAGAATCTAATTAGATGGAAGTGGATTAAAATGAGATTTGTACATTAAATAATATAAAAGAAACTAGTGGAGATTCTGGGATTGTAAGCAACAGAGTATTAGGAAGCATGTAAGATTAGTGCTAGAGATGTTAAAATACTAATTATTGTTAAAGGGTTAGAAGGTAGTGATACCTTGAAGTAGTTCGAGGAAATAAAGAATTGACCACCACTCTAGTCAGTAGCATCTAGTCCATCAATATAGTTGGAGATGACAAAGAAATTAAAAGTAAGATTTTTTTTTACAAAGACATACTTATATCCTAACTTAACTGGAATGGAATTGAGTGTAGGATGCAACAAGTTAAGGTTATACACACACACACACACACACACACATATATATACACACACACACACACACATATATATATATATATACACACATATATATATATACACACACACATATATATATATATACACACACATATATATATATACATATATATACATACACACACACACACACACATATATATACATATATATATATATATACATATATATATATACATATATATATATATATACATATATATATATACATATATATATATATATACATATATATATATATACATATATATATATACATATATATATATATACATATATATATATATATATATACATATATATATATACATATATATATATATATACATATATATATATATATATATATATATATATATATATATATATATATATATATATATATAGGATAATTATTGAACATCTTCATTTTCAAAACTATGGAATTATTATAACCACATGGATGCAGGATTCGTGCTTCACATTTACCTATGTAATGTCTTATATCAAGAATAAGATGTGGATTCAAAGTGATACCATCTTCTAGCTCCTATATTATGGTTTAGATTTCCAGCAAATGTTAGAAAACTTATTGGTTCCCTGGAAACTCAAATTCTAGAGTTTTGAATGAAACTGATCTTACCTCATCAATTAGGACTAATTATCTCCACTCAACAATTGAATAGAGTACCATTCTAATACCCTTGAGAAACATTTGTTGTCTTTTTCCAAACCTCCCCTAGTTTGATGGTATATTCATAACAGGTAAATGTTTAGTTGTATTACCCCCTTTTGTGCACTTAAAAAAATAATAATTTAAAATAATAATTAAATTAAATTAAAAAAAAATTGGTCGTGTCTTACCTTGTTTAAGTCAGGGCATGACAGAAACCTATTTCCATAGGAGTAATCACTGGTTTACAATCAGTCATGTTAAATGTCCTCAATATTTATGTAGCATATTTTGTTTGAGAAAGAAAAAGATCATGTTCAAGCTGTGAAACTTGCAGACCAAGAAAGAATGTGGGCACACCCAAAAGAGACATTTCAAACTCAGATTCCCTGATGTTAGAAAAAAATGTTTTGCTAATTGATCATTAGTAGATCCAAAGATAATATCATCCACATAAATTTCAACTACCAAAATATCATTATTTATAACTTTGATATACAACATACTATCTGCCTTTCCACAAGAGAATCCATTTGCAATTAGATGTTTGCCCAACCTGGAATACCAAGCTCTAGGAGCCTGTTTTAGACCATATAATGTTTTTTTGAGTCAAAACACATAATCTGGTTTGTCAGAAGATTCAAAACCTTCTGGTTGTTTCATATAGACTTCCTCTTCAAGATAACCATTCAAAAATGTCATTTTACCAAACAACAGATTTTAAAATGACATTTTTGAATGGTTATCTTGAAGAGGAAGTCTATCTTTGGAATGAATTACGTAGAGGGTTACCAATGTTACTTAGAATACTTCTAATAATATCAAAGTTGTGTATAGAACAATATGTTTTGAGACATGTCTATGAGAATGTATGTATGGGACATTAAGATAATGCTACACAATATTAGAACCCTAAAATTTCTTAGATTTAGAGATGCAATTTTTGTTGTCTAGTGAGAAAATGTGAGGCAAACAAAAAAGAATGAAGAAAATATAATAGGAAAGGAAAAACCCCCAAAATGGGAGTAGAAAGGAAAAAATGACAATTGAGAATAATCTAACAATAATGAAGCAGTAGTTGAGTGTGAAACGTTTGGATTTAAAATCCTTGATAAAAATTCCTCATTTATGAAATAGAAGTGGACTATGAGATGTTAGGGTCTAAAATCCCTAAAAAAAAATTTCAATTGTGTTTCTTCACATTACTTCAAATACTAGTAACTTATGGGTTTTTTAGTTGAATACCTACTGCCTTTCAAAACTTAAAATGTTAGGGTTTGAAACCCTTAAAAAATTATGACATCTCAAGACCCTTTTTGAATATCCTCAAATTTAATAGGTTTTACAAAATGACATAGTGATGTACATTATTGAGTGCATATGATTACCTAGCTTGCTTCATGTCATGTATCCCATACAAATGACCCTTGAAACTAGTAGTCCTTGTTCAAGACAACCCTATGATAAATATTTCACATGAAAAAGGGTTAACACAAAATCATCTCCTTTGAATATACTATTAACACTCCCTATCACTTGAAATGAAATCATAAGCTCTACACACCTAGTCACAAATATTTGTAGTTGGTTGCATTCAGTACTCACAATTGATTGTGTGTTTTTTCTTGACGTGTTTTAAAATTATTGTGACAAAATAAAGTAGTAACAATCACCAATTTATTATTTATAGGTCATTTTTCAATATATTGTTAGTCAAAATTTTACTAACCATGATGGTCTACCATCCAAGTATCTAATCTCCTCTGATTGTCCAATGCTACTTGTTTCATCATGCCACATAGGATATGAGCTTATGGGGCATCAATATTCCATAATGTTAATATATGGCCTTACCACATGCTCTACGATCTCATGTTTTATAGTTGAATAACTTTTGCCAAAATTATGAACTAAATATGACTTTCTTAATTTTTTTTGTTACTCAAAATTTTGGAGAAATCTATCAATTAGTGTTATAGATAACTATGTTCCCACAAAGCCTAAACTATAAATGAAATTTTGACAATTTTATTTGGTAGGCTTTGTATGTCACTTCATTGTTTAATATCTAAACTTCCACTTCTCCGTAGTAACAAATTCCATGTAGATTTTGTTAAGCATCGAAAGGTTCAAAAGTGGACATTTCAAAGTGTCACTCGGTCTCTAGCCCCTTTTATGTCTTGACTCATTCACTAATACAACCAAAAAAAATTACACAACTATTTCAATATTTCTATACTATTGCCCTATTAATCATGCAACCTTCACACAAATACTCAAAAATAGTAAATTATACTAATAAAATTACTAATCTTTTTTCTTAAAATCAAAATTCTAAAAATTATTGATAAGACTTGAACCAATTGAATTGATTGTTCATTTAATTAATGTCATTAGAACTTAGAACTTAACACTTTACTTTTTGTTTATATAAAAAGTGAAGTCACATGACAAAAGGATGACATGTGTAATACTACTAAAGTCAATAATCATAATTAAGACATCAAATGTCATTTTATTCTAATAAAGATGACATTCAACAAACCTTCTTTTCCTCGTAGGAATGCAAAATCCTCCTTTCATCGCAGCATTTGGGAACAAGGTTCTACAACGAACCACACACCCTTTGATATTTGTATCAAGGATAGATCAATTCAGGATTATTTTCCCAACAATGAGGAGGATTCGAAACTATTAAATCTTAATGTAGAGAAGAGGGCCAACAATAATAAATAGGAAATCCCTCATAACTTTTCCCATATTTTCAGCAGATAGCCTATAGTTCAAAAACCTTTTCACCGACGGAGACCCTCTCCACCCACTTTTGATGAGCCTGGCATCCTTGTTTCAGGGCCGCCAATAGGGCTTTCCAACTTTTAGGAAGTTGCACCCCATTTTGGACATTGCATAAGGTCAAAGGAAATTGGGAAATACTCAAACTCCCTAGATAGTACGAGGTTTCTTCTGCAGGAGACTAGCAGAATGAAATCCTAGTTTAGAGCTCATAACACACCAAAACAAGCGCACAAAAAATGGTTTGGATTTTGCAAATGGGTTTCAAGGAGAGAAAGTTACAAAGGAAAACAACCAGTTTCTAGTATATGTGTTGATCTATTGGCTGGGTCTCAGGAAATGTCTGTGCAAGAAGAAATAAAGTGAGAACAAGGAGCAACCGTTCATTCAAGTCATAGTGGGCAAGATAATATGGAGAAATCATTCCAGTCAATGGAGATTGAAATTCCATAGCTCATTATCCAACCGAATATCTCAGTCTTAGAAGGGACGGCTCTCATTGGTAGGTTTTCTTACTCTTCTCTTCAAATTGAGGAAATTTCAGCTTGGACCAGGGTTCATTGGGAGGGTTTCAAAGAAGTTTTTTTTGTAAATTGAGAAGCTGAGTTTGCTATTTTTCTATTTGATTCATCAAGGGCAAGAGATATTGTTCATAGATTTAAAGGATGGTTTTGTAAAGGAGTAGGATTGGCTACTCTACCTTGGACTCCAAATTTTCATGTTGACCCACAGATTTGTCCTTTTCTACCAAAGTGGATCTCTTTCCCTACCTTACCCTTAGAATACAGGGATCTAGAAATTATTGAAACAATTGCTAATTATCTCAGTATTTTTGTGAAGCATGATCCGATTCCATTTGAAAATTTACAACGTAATGTTAGAGTTTGTTTGTTAGTTAGTGATCTGAAACCTTTACCAAAGGTGTTTTCTATTAAAACAAAGAGAGATTCTTGGGAACAAGAGCTTGTTATTCAAGATAAGGTGATCATAGAGAAGTTTGCTAATAATCTAGGTCATTTTAATCATCAATGTCAATTTAATTTCAGGAAGAACAAGAATGTTTGAAATGATACTATTACAGACCCTTCTCTATGTGCTTTCTACTCTAACCATCTTCAGACAATAGTACCCTTCCGAGTTTCAGATAACCAGACTGTGGTCAGTAATAATATCAAAGATATACAACTTAATCTTCATTTTCAAAAGGATAATCATCCTGAAGATAGATCATTTAAACTGCTAGAGTTCATTCTTCATCTGTTCTATGCTTTTCAGCGACATTGGACAAGTGTGAAGGTTTTAGGACCTGGAGAATCAAAGAGCAAGGATTCAAATCCTCATTTAGAATCTCATATTGAGTCACCACCTCCTGCTGATTTTCAAAAAGGAATAGTTGAGACATTGATGTTTCAAAATAAGCCACTACAACTGTCTCAAATAAGGCAGATTGGAAAAAAGTGCAAGATGTCTGATGGTCAGTTGGAGAGAATTGCTAATGAGATGTTAAGATCCTTGGCTTCGGATATGATTGATGAAATTTCTCAGGAAGAAGGAGCTTGCTTGATAGAAGAGGAAGACATAATGGGGTTGGGAGTTATCAACCAGAATAAGGATTCATTGGGATGCTAAAGGAAAGTATTTTTAAATAAAGATATCTTGGTCCAACATGAGGATTCAGAGGATTTAGGACAACTAAATGAGGTTAAGGTTTTACTGGCTATTCTCCCCTTTTTTTTCTGATCTAAAATGTCAAACTCCAATTCCAATAGAAAATTTAGATTGCTCCATGACTGAACATGATTTAGAGGAATGTTTTAACGAAAAAGATGAGTTATGTTCACAAGATCTTCAAAAATTCCAGGAAGATAAGGAGTCTTCAGATTTAGTGGGAACTGAGGTTGATCTTGGCACTGATAGATGCTTTGACTATTCTCAAACTTTGTCTCTTTCACAATTAGCTATAGTCAATTTGACACCAAAAAAGATGCCTAAAGTGAGAGGAAGAAAATCTAATAGGGTGATAACAAGAGAGGAGGTAGAAGAAGGCTTTCAATCCATTCTTGATGGAAAGTTTTCTATCTTGACATGTTCGGCAAGGAGAGAAAAAGTCTCTCCTTGTCAAACATGAAGATTATTTCATGGAATGTCAGAGGCATTAATGGCTCTGGCAAGAGACAAAGAATCAAGAAACAACTTGATTCTTTGAAGGCAGATATTATTATGTTACAGGAAACCAAGTTATCGCAGGGAAATTATGAAAAATCAATTATGACTTGGAAGGGTTGGTGCTCTGTTCATGTGTAGGGAATGGGTGCTTCAGGGGGTCTTGGCATCTTGTGGAATCCTAAGACAGTGCAAGTCCAGTTGATTCAACAACAAGCAAATTGGCAACTGATAAAAGTCCAACATTTCCAACTTTCTTTTCATCTTTTTAATGTGTATGGTCCCTCCGCTATAGATGATAAGAGAAGGCTATGGGAAACTTTAACAGGTGTTATTCAGAGTATCCAGGTCCTAAATGTTATCATGGGTGGTGATTTTAATGCTATTCTCAATGCGGATGAAAAAATTGGAGGTATTTGCCCTCCAGCTAAGACCGTTCAAGACTTCTCCGCTTTCCTTTTGGATAATGATTCCTTAGATGTGATTCCTGATTCAAGTGGTTATACTTGGACTAATAATAAAATGGGTTTCCATCAAATAGCTGAGAGGCTTGATAGTTTTCCGATATCTCAATTATGGAGAATTCAAAATTATAGTATTTCTTCAACTATTTTGTCCTTCCCAGGCTCTGACCACTTCCCAATTGAGTTGTTAATAAATCTTCCATCTTTGGCTTATCACAATCACAGGCCATCTTTCAAGTTTGAATGAATGTGATTTAGACATCCCTAATTTCATCTTTTATTGAGGGAGTGGTGGTTAAATGCTCCACATGTTATGGGCACCAAGATGTATCAGTTTTGGTCAAAACTCAAACATATGAAGACTCAGATAAAAAAATTGGAATAAATTGGTTTTCAAAAATGTTTTCTTTGAGAAAGAGGTGGTCAAGCAAAAACTTTATCAGATTAACAATCATGTCATTCATCATGGTTTGGATAGTGATACCTTTTTGCAACAAAAACATCTACAAGAAGAGTGGGAGGAACTTTGTTCACGAGAAGAGGCTTATTGGAGACAAAAATCACGAGAGCTTTGGCTACAAGAGGGGGACAAAAATACCAAATTTTTTCATGCTACTGCAAAACAAAAGCAGGCTTCCAGAACTATAGTCTCTATCAAAGATTCAGATTCAGGAAATTCTATTCTTACTTTTGAAGGTATTTAGCAGGAAGGTGTTAAATTTTTTTAAAATTTATTAGATCCTCAAGAGGTTGATGTTCCCTCACATCAACAACAAGAAGAGTTATTGAACAATATCCCAACTCTAGTTACAGCTCAGGATAATTGCATGTTGATGGCCCCATTCACTATAGTGAAACTCCATATAGTCATGTTTTCCATTTCTCTAGATAAATCCCCAAGGGCTAATGGGTTCTCAACCCTTTTTTTTTCAAAGATGTTGGGTTTTTATTTGTTGGGACCTCTTGGCAGCACTGGAGGAATCAAGGAAGAGTAAAGCCATGCTTTGTAATTTTAATACCACTAATATTGCCCTTATTCCTAAGGTCAAAGACCCTAAGACGTTTGCTAATTTTAGACCCATTTCATTATGCAACATGATCTACAAAATATTTACTAAAGCTATTTACCTCAGATTGAAGAAATTAATTCCTAATCTTATTTCTCCAGAGCAAGCGGGTTTTGTGCTAGGAAGGGAAGCTTTGAAAGGTGCTCTAGTGGCACATGAAGCTCTACATTCCATTAAGACTCACTAGACTCAAAATTTTATTATTAAGTTAGATATGATGAAAGCTTATGATAGACTTCGTTGGGACTTTTTATTCAAAGTTTTGGACAAGTTTGGTTTCTCTGCTGCGTTTTGTAATTGGGTAAAAGCATGTATATCTGGAGCATGGTTCTCAATCATTATTAATGGTTCTCCAACTGGTTTTTTTCTCTTCCTCACAAGGTATTAGACAAGGTGATCCACTATCTCCGATTCTATTTATCTTGATGGCAGAAGCGTTCAGTGGTTCAATTAAGTCCCAACAGGTGCAAGGAGTATGGAAAGGTGCTCTAATTGTAGGCACTAATTAGTCTATTACACATTCTCTTTTTGCGGATGATACACTAATTTTTGGTTATGCCTCCATTCAAGAAGCAAGACAGATAAAGAGAACCCTCCAAGCTTATACACTAGCCTCGGGTCTAAAAGTTAATCAGCTCAAATCAAAAATTTATTTTTTCAACACAAAGTTTGTTTTGGCTTGCAAAATCCAAAATATTTTACAATTTCCAGTGGGTAAACTTCCATCAACGTATTTGGGAATTCCTTTTTTTGTGGGAGCAAAAAAAGTTGTCTATTGGAACAACATCATTGAGAGGATAAAACATAGACTTGCAGCTTGGAAAGCGAGATGGCTATCACTATCAAGGAGAATCCTATTAGTCAAAATAGTGTTACCAATGATTCCAAATTATTTTTTTGCTGTCTTGAATGCTCCTGCCTCTGTTATTAGCCAGATTGAGAAACTAATTAGAAGTTTTCTTTGGTCAGATAATATGTCTGGGGATAAGAAGATTCCCCTAATATCTTTAAAAGAGATGTCTCATTCTAAGTCTAAAGGAGGGGTGGGCTTGCATGAACTTCTAAGTAGAAATAAAGCATTCAGAGATAAACTCGTTTGGTTTATGTATGAGAAACCAAATAGCAAGTGGTGTTCTATTATGCGTAAGAAATATTTGGATATTGATGACCCATTGCGTATCTTCACTTTAGCAAATCCTCCAAAGGGGTCAGCAATTTGGAATTTCATGATGGCTTCAAGAGAGGTGGTCTTCAACTACATCACGTGGGAAGTACATAGCAGGTTATTTGTTTCTTTCTAGTTAGATTCTTGGTTGGGCTTCCCAACTCTTGTGAACTCTGCCCAAGCTTTGGAGATCATGCATATCACTAACCAACATTGGGGCTCAAAATTGATTGATTTTGTGGTTGCAATTGAGTTACACTCAGGCAAGGGTATTTGGAAGGATTCGACATCCTTACCACTGGACAATAATCAGTGTTCCTTTTTATTGGGAGTTTTTAAGGAAAGAAATATTTATTTTTCTCAAGATAAGGATGTAGTAAGATGGGATCCTTCTAAAGATGGTAGGTACTATGCTAAAGAAGGTTATAAAGCATTACAAAATCTAGCTGAAATTAGGCCCCCACATCATGCTTTCAATCTTTGTTGGAATAATGTTGTGCTCCCCAAAGCAGGTTGTTTCACATGGCTTGCTTTAAAAAAAAAGATCTTAACTAGTGATAAATTGTCTAGACTTTCAATAGCTCAGCCATTTAAGTGTGTTTTGTGTGAAGAAACATGAGAGACTGCAGATCACATACTATTACAATGTCCTTATGCGCTAGAGAGCTGGTTACATGTGCTCAAGAAACTCAATTATGAGATGCCACTTCTGAATAGCTTGTGGAATCTTTTTCAATCATGGCCCTTGCTTTATCCTAAGTCAATGTTTCATGGTATTTGGAAGTGTGCTCCTTTAGCTATTGTTTGGGCACTTTGGTGGGAAAGAAATAAGCGTATCTTTCGTCATGTTTCTTCACATATGAGCAAGGTGCAAGATCAGATTGAGAAATCTATATCCAAAAGCATTAATTCTTCAATTGCTTCTGTTAGTTTTAATCACTATTTATCAGCTTGGGATAGTAGTATCATTCAGAATTGGAAAGCTATTCGCATTCCTATGGGTACTCATTCAAATCCAAAATTATCCCGCAAAGTTGATAGATCAAATGTCAAGTGGACTCCTCCATTATCTGGTTTTGTTAAGATTAACTTTGATGGTGCATCACGTGGAAACCCAAGAAAATCAGGAATTGGAGCTTGCATTAGAGATGAGTGTGGAAGGGTTTTAGCAATTAAATCTCAACCTTTACCTCCGGGGACAAATAATATGGCAGAGGCACATGCTTTGCTAGCTAGCTTAATACTAGCAAGAATAAATGGTTTTCATTCAATTCATATTGAGGGTGACTCAATGATTATAATTAAAGCATGTCTCTCAAAAAATTCTTTCAATTGGAAAATTACTTATATCCTAAAACAGATTTGGGGGTTATTGGATTCATTTCAAAAGTATCAGATATCTCATATATATAGGGAAGGTAATTTTGTGGCTGACTATTTAGCAAATATGGGATGTGATGATCAACATGTAGAATTTGTTGCCTCGGCTTCACATCCCAATCTTAATTCTCATCCAATTATTCTGTCTGCCTTTCCTATTCTAGTAGAACTTTTTATCCAGGATTCAAATTAATGTCTCCAATTGCAGCCCTTTGTAGTTTGTGTTGTCGTAGGGGAAATCTTTTATGGGTTGCTTTTCTTCTGCTTATTTCTTTTATATTTCAACGAGGAAATGGGGTTTTCTTTCTAGTTTTTTCCCCATGGAGTTATCAAACTAGCTATTTTAATATATAGTTTGTGGCCCCGTCCACATTTGCCCAAAAATAAAAATAAATAAATGTGTTGAAACAATTAATTTTATTTTTTCATAAATATTTGAGTGTCTTTAATATTTAAAAAACTATAAGCTAACTTTTAATTGACAACTCAAAATTATATATATGAAATTATATTTGAAAACGTTAAAAAATGAAAATAAAATTATCAATTTCCAAACTAATTTAAAAAATATTTTTTGTTTGTACTTTTGAAAAAATTAATAAAAAAACTCTAAAATAGATCTTTATCTTAATGGCGCAAGGCTAATGACTCTACTCTACAAATCTAATGATTAAAAATTAAATGAAATTTCAAATGTCTATATCTTTTTAGATTGATGAAACTTCAAATGTGTATATCTTTTTAGATTTTTTAATGATTTTATAACTCACATTTTTCAATTAATGATTATACTATTTTTTTTTTTGAAGCAATGACATTCAATTTCAAAGTTATAAACAATTATAGAAATATTTTTCATGATAATTTTATTTCAAAAATACAAAATAAATCAATCTATTCATAATGATTTTTTTTTAAAAAAAAATCTATAATGAAATTAATTTAAAAAGTATGATTATTTTTATAACATCTATTTTGACAATATTTTTTCATTTTCAATTGTTAAATAGATTTTAATGATAAAATTAAATAATATATTTTAATTCTCTAATAACATATCATTGTATCAATTTTACCTCTATTTTTATACATGATTTCCTTTATTTCCATTTCCATCTATAAATTTATACTTCTCTTCCTTTATAACTATTGCAAGGAATATTGACATATGTCTCTTGTTGAATCATGTATATGCACTCTTCTCTCGGTGTTGTTTACCCAACCCCATTGTTCAGGATGGGTTGGATGCACACCCCTCCATGCCATGCCATGCCATGGCCAACACAAGCCTTGCTTGCATGTTGTTCAAGTGTCGTTAGTCCAAGAGATGTGTGTGGGATATTTTTTTTAATATGAAAGGTTTAGAGGTTTTTTTCTCTAAGATGTGTGTGGGATGTTTTTTAAAATAAAGGTTTAGAATTTTTTTCTCTAACTATGAAAATAGTGAATATTTTGTGTATTTATATGTGATTACTTATAAATTTTAAATCTTTAGTTTTAATTTTTTTAATATATTTTTTTATATTATTATATTAAACTAATAATGTTTATTATATACATTTTTATTATTGTATAATGTTTAAGTTTAATATATATCATTAAAATATTCAATACATATCTAGATTTATTGTGTTTAATACATAATTTAATGTTCATGTTAATTAAAGTTAATTTTCACTAATGTTAGTAAATTTAAATGAATACATATTAGTTTAATATAATTCAATAACTATAACACACAATATTAATTAGATAATAAGTTTTCAAATTAATTTAGTTTAAAATAAAAGTCAGCATATGTTTATATTAGTAAAATTTTAAAAAATATATCAGAAAATAACTTTTTTTTAGCGTTAATCATAAAATTTATCATTTATTTTCATTTAACAAAGACTTTTTAAATGAAGTGATATAAATGAAGTAATATAATAGAGTTTTTTATATTAGAAATAAGAGTTTCAAGAAAAAAAAAAAAAAAAAAAAAAAAAACACCAGAGTATCAATATGGATATACACAAGGAGGCCAAGCCTCACCCAGACGAGAAAGCATCAATTGAACATACAAAGCGACAAAAGGAGGAAAAGAAAAACTATCTAGCTGACAAGATCATAGTGATTGTCAACCCAGGCAGTCCAGCCTAAGGGACCTTCCATCCAATCTATACTTTTATGCCCTTGAATCTGCACCAACATAATGAAGTTAGTAATATAATGAAGTGATAATAGAGCGATATGAAATCTATTAATTAATTTATTTTAAAACTCTAATTTAATAGTCATTATTAAAATTTAAGAAATGAAATAAATATTTAATATTTCATAAGGGAAATAATAAGAAAATATTATTTTGTTACAAATTTAATAAGGAAAATAATATTTAACATTAAAATTGAAGGAAATATTATTTGACAAATTTTAATTTTTAACATTCAATTCTAAACAACACTTTAAGTTACAAGTGATAATACATATATAAAAAATAATAAGACAATTGAAAAAATCAAATGAATATTTTGTATTATAGTATAATTTGATTATTTTTAATAATTTAATTAGAGGATAAGATTTTGAATTAATTTAGTTAAAAATGAAAGTATCTATGCGTCTAATTAGAAAAATATTTTATTATGAACGAAAAGTATAAATATTTATCATTAGTTAAATTACTAATAGATTTAAGTATTATTAAGTAGTTATCATTAATTAAAAATTTACAAATTATCACTAAGTATTTACCATAAGTATTACTATAAATATTTATTTTATGAAAATTAACTTTAATTAACATTAATATGTACTTAATATATAAATGATATATATTAAACTTAAGCATTATACAATAATAAAAATAATATTAAATTATAAAAATATTAAAATTGTATATATTATTTTTAAATATTATAATATTAATATTTTGAAAATAAATAAAAATAATACTTAAACTTTGGTAATGTGAATTATCAAAATATTAATATTGTGAAAATATATTAATTAAATTATTTAAAATTTAAAAAATTTATAATTTATAACTAATTACATACATGCATTAAAAGCATTCTCTATTTTCACACTTATGAAAAAAACCTCTAAACCTTTCATATTAAAAAAAAAATCCCACATACGACACTTGAAAAGCGTGCAAGCAGGGTTGCGTTGGGACACACATCTAGCCATACCGAATGATGACACTAGCTAAATAGCCACGAAAATGCACCCGGCTATCCAGTGCCCTCTCAACCCCATTCTGTCTGCTGCTTATCACGTCGGGGGTGCCGTGAGACTTCATACAACATGAACTAGCAAAGTACCTGGCCCCAAAACTACCAAACAGATGCGTTCAGGAAGGAAAGACACGTTCAAAAATTTATATTGATATAGGATTGATTGCAAACAAGATTTGCATGCCATGTTGGTGATATCAATGCCATCAATGATACACCAACTTCCTGAACAGAAAGAAGCGGGAAGGATGCTCATTTTTATGATCTTTTTCTTGTTCTTTTTACGCATGCTCTGATTGTTGGGCGACACTTTTCATCAGCAGCCAGGGACTGCATGCAATCTGAAGGGTTATAGCTATGTTTATGTCTTGAGTTTGTGATTTTATGTTCTAGATTTGTTAACATTCCAAGATGAAGGAAATATCCAAAATGTAGCAACCAGGTTGGAGACTTCTTAAACTTCCTATATGCCATAAAGAGCTCTGTTTTTTACCTCTTTTGTTGTTTCAGTGTTAAGCTTTATATCTTTAAAGTGTATTTTTCTCAGTTTTGTTATAACAACATTTGACTTATGTAATTGTTTCATCAGAATGGTTGTATTGTTAGAGAGACTAAATTAATAGTAGGATAGTTATATTGTTAGAGAGACTAAATTAATAGTGTTGTTGTCAATTTTTTTAAAACTATATGCTTTTGTTGACTTCTCTACAGGAAACATAAGATCCGTTAAGTTAACGTAATAAAAACAGAGCAATCTGCTTTATGAGAATAGATAACCTAGTGCATAAAATACATCAAATTTTAGGTTGTATGAGAATGATATTTTAAGATGTTTAGATAATCAAATAAAAATAGTCCAAAACATATTATTTCTGGCTCTACAAACATAGACTAAAAAAGGAAACACTAAGAGAACTAAAACAAAGTTGAAAGAAGACAATATTAAGAAATTCCAAAACAATTCTTGCTTTACCGGCGATTGTTTCTTCCTTAGTTAACTGTACTGTACTTAGTGAATTTATAGAAGGGTAGTGGAAAATTTTAAGATATTTAATACTATGTTAGGATATATAATATTTCAAATATTTTTTAAATTTTATAATAAAAATATTAAACTTAAATGAGTCTTAGTATGTAATTTTTAATTAAAAATGATTGTTAAAATCGATTTTACAATTCAAATATTTGATTACTTTTATACTAACATATATTTTTTCATTAGTTAACAACTTAAAATTGGATTGATGTGTAATTTGTTTAATGATTTCTAAATAAAAAGAATATGTATAACAATAAGTCAAATTTATAATTTATAAATATAAAATTATCTCTAAAAAAATAATACAATATAAAAAATATAAATCAAATACAAAAAATAATCAAATTATACTTTATATATATAACAATCATCATTTTAAATAAAAAGAATAAATGCAAGAGTCAACCAAATTAACTTATAAAATGTTAGATAATAAAATAAACTTTATATAAAGATATATAAAAATAAAAAATATTTAAATATTTGTAAATATATGTGCAATTATTTATATATTTATTTATTTAGTCATTGTGTTATAAGCTCTTTAAATGTTAAATTATTATTGTTGAGATTAAAATCTTATTATTATGTAGATAAATTTAAAAATACATAAACATCACATTAAAAAAACCTAAACATCACATAGTATTACTCTATTCACATAATCATAGGATAGAAAGGTCTCCATACCTAACCAATCTTTGTCCCTATTCACACATCCACAATGCAAATAGCCATAAGATTAGCATTATATAGATAGATCCGATATTTTTAGAGATTATCAATCTCCCTTATGTCATTATAGAATATGTCATTATGTCTATATGAATGTTTTTCTCATATAATTTATAAAATAGATAGAGGAATAGTGTGAAATTGTTTCTATTTGCACATTACAATTGATACATTAAAATAAATTTAGATTTACATAAATATTATAAATTTAATTTAATATAACATCTTTCCTTCTTATATATTAACAATTCTAACACAAAAATTATATATAATACTCATCCAAACTAAATATAAAATAAAAATTCTAAATTTTAAATTCTTAACTAAATAAAAACTATCAAATAACAAATTTATATTTACATAGAGAACCTGCTAAAATCCAGGTGCTAGAGGACCTTGACAAAAGTACCCACTACGACGAGCTCATTGACCCGACTCTTTTGGTTATCTCTGACAATGTGTGGGAAACTGACTTCAACTTCCTGAACAATGCAAAGAACAGCCTGATTAACAACTTTCATTCCATCAAGTGGCTTTTTCAAGAAATCGAGGATCTGAAGGACAGGAGAAACCAGCCCAACAACCAGGATTCTGACAAGGACCAAGAAGCTAGAGGAAGCAAAGACTAGGTGGGGAGCCAAGAGAAAGACAGAGGCCAGGTCTCCAGTGACCATCAGGATGACAGACTCACCCAGCTTGAGCAGAAGGTCCAAAGGCTAGATTCTGTCCACTAGATTATCACCAAATAGATAGTGGTCACCCTTCACACCTTGAATGAGAATATGGTCAATCTGGGGGACTATCTAACTACAACTAGGCTTGAAAGTGATGCGGAGCAGAACATAGAGCAAGGATTCAACCGGCTTGAATTTTAGAAAGAGGTCAGTGACCAGGTGAATCAGGGGAACCAAATGAACACTCCTACCAGGATTCAGGAGGGCATGGCCAGTTAGAAGGATAATGATGCTGCAGAAACCCTGCAGGCCATGGACACAGATGGACACTAGCCTGTTCGCCTGGCTTTTCTTTTCTGTCTCTGGCCTTTGTACTTTGGCTTCAGGCCTTCTTTTGTCTTCGACCTTTTGTGGCAATTTTTGTTTAGTCTATTTCATTTTGCTCTTTTTGTTGTAAAACTTTGGGTTTCAGGATCCCTGTAAAACTTGTTTTACCTAATCAAAAACTATATATATATATATATATATATATATATATATATATATATATATATATATATATATATATATATATATATATATATTATAAAACATATTGTAACAGTTATTCTTTATATATTGAAATCTATTTTAAATTATATTTTCATTATACTAAAAATTTATATTGAAATCCATTTTAGATTTAATATATTTTTATATTATATTGTTATTTATTTTTTTGAGATAATTTTGTAAATATAAATTATAAATTTGACTTATTTTTATACATATTCTTTTTATTTGGAAATCATTAAACAAATTACACATCAATCAAATTTTAAGTTGTTAAAAGAAATATATGTTTTTGATTAGATAAATAGGTTTTACAGGGATCCTGAAACCCAATAGTTAAAACATATAAGGCTGATAATAAGCATGAAAGCCCAACCAAAAATGTATAAGTTCAGAGGCTGATAATAAGCATAAAGCTCAGCCAAAAAGTAGAGTTCTGAGAAAAGACCAGGAAAAAGGACAAGTAATACCATGGCCTAAAGCCAGAACAAAAGCCAAAAGACAAAGAAAAACAAAAGAATAGGCAAGAGTTATTCCTCGCTCTTTTGCTCTAGCTCTTGCATAACTTGAACAGCCTCAAAGGCTAGTTGATTCTCCTCCACTTCAAGCTGTTGCACCCTTTGGTCCCCCTGGTCCTGATCAGGAATGGTGTTGTCCTTTGTAGAGTCATCCTCCATTCTGGCTTCATCCCTGTCTTTTCCTTTCTCATCATCCTGCATTTCTCTGTCTTTGATCCAGCCCATAAGAGAGATGATGTTGTTGTTAATGGAGCTTAACAAAGAGAACATCTGATTCGCAAGGTTGTGATTGTAGTTCTCTAGGTTGTGTATCTTTCTTTCTGCCAGACTGAGCTTGTCAGCCGAATCTATCCTCCTATTAGCATCCATCCCATTCCTTGTTGCATCAATATGTCTCACCTATTCTTTGACCTCCTCCAGCTCGTGGAAAAGCCATTTGATTGATCTAAAATTGTCAATCATACTATTACGAGCATTATTCAAGAGGTTCATCCCTATCTCCTTGGCTCTATCCGAAATAGCCACTATCACCAAGTCAATGAGTTTTTCCAGCCGCTGTTCCTCTTGATTTTCCATGAGGATTTGGGGATTCATGGCCTCCCTAAAGATGCCCATTTTTGAAGTCTTGACATTAAGGTATAAATATATGTTAGTATAAAAGAAATATATGTTAGTATAAAAGTAACCAAATATTTGGATTGTAAAATAAATTTTATCAATATTTTTTATTAAAAATATATACTAAGACTCATTTAAGTTTAATAGTTTTATATAAGATTAAATTCTTTCATTTTAAAATATATTTCATTTAATTAAATTATTTCAAATTAAAAATTTAGTTTATATATATAATTTCAAATATCTTCAAATTTAATTTACAATTTTTTATAATTATAAATTATACTATACTAATATCAATATTTTATCATTTTAGATTGGACTCTTGTATGTTTTTTAAAGGTTATCACTATTTGAAAATATAGCAAAAATGAATCCCCCACTAACATTATTAACCCCTATAGAAGTCACATCAGTGGTCATAATGAGATCAGCATAAATAAAAAAATATATAAAAAATTTCTTTCCATATGGGGTTGTCAGCAATACTTGGGTCTTATTTGAAATAGACAACTAACGGACGGTGGTAATGGTACTAGCTAATGGCTGGTGCAAATATTCGGCTATTTAGCCAGTGCCCACAACTTGGCCTATAAGATTATATAAACACTTAGACCAAATCAAGCCACAAGCTAGATAAGAAAAATAACTCAAGTTAAAACCCTTGATGAGGAAGTCACTAAGAAAAATAAGATAAGTTTTGAGGCCACTCGGTAAAAGGATCATAAAATAGAGATTGAGCTCATTGGTGAAGAGAACTACAAACTCCACTGAGAACTCCAAAGAAAGCACCAAGCATGTCATGAAGAACCAAGATCACTCCACCAAAGTAGCTACCAATAATGTTAGTGAACAAAAATTGAACACAATGTAACAAACTACTAAGAACCCAAGATGCTCCTATGTATTAGATTCTTGAGATAAACAGAAAAGTGTGTCCCACTCTTTAATCCAAAAATAAATAGTTGCATTGATCTTCATCTTTGCCAAAGGCTTCGAATCCATCAAAGACAATAGAATAGATTTGTAAATCCAACATCTTTGTTTCATTCCCTGAAACACTAGAATCTTCCATATCACAACTAACCAATCAACATATTCACTCACAGGAATAAAATGAATTATATAGTAATCTACCAATAATTTATGCAACTTATCATCACAATATTTATATATGAGAACCATATCAATAGTATCATGTAAATCCAAATAAGAAGAATCATGTAGATCATCAATTATATCAACAACAATTGAATCTAACTCCACATCAGTAGAAACATACATTATTTGACGATAAATATATTTTATATTTGACTATGTGCCCTTGTTTCATAATTTATTTCAAGCTTGAATTGATATTTACATCACCATTTCCTTTCATGAAATTAAGTTATTTGAATTATTTAATTAATCATTATTATTTTACATCAATTTCCTTGATTAAATTGGAGTTAATGCATTTAATTAATTTTAAATAAATAGTTGGATCATCTTGATTTTTGTATTATTTAATTAAAAGAATTTGCTCCCTTTTGATTAAATAAAACCCCTCCTCACTTAATGTTATGTGCAACAATTATTATTTTAAAAGAGATAATTAAATAAATGTCACACACTTTATTTTATGAGAAAAGGGATCATTTTACATTTAAATTAAAAAAAACACCCCTCATCTTATAATTTTTATGGAGTTTTACACTCCACATCTCTTAATTAAATGTTAATTGCACATTCTCTTATGTGGGTCACACCTTTTCATTTAATTTTCATTCTCCATCTAATCTAGGAATATCTCTTGGATTTGGTATATATATTGCATATCTTGTGTTTGCTTATTTTGCTTGTTGCTTTATTCGTTGCGAGCGAGCGTTCAAGCATAAACGAAAGGTACAATAGAGAAAAATGCTTTGCAAGAATTACTAGGTATTTTGTTGGATCTCTATAACACTTGGATTTGAAACTAAAATGAACATCTCATTTGTTTTTCTAGAGTGCTTTTACATTCTTTCATAGATTCACACTTCATTTGGTGCTCTAAAATTGGATCTAGATTTGCTTTCACGCATATATGTTTCACATAGTAATTAGGCCCTATGAACACTATTTGGGAGATCTTGAGAGACTGAGCTTTATTCTCTTGCTTTACATGTGAAGCTCCTCTTGATGATGGATCCCCTTGTAGGTAGGGAAGGATATTTGTCATTGTCTCATTATTCTTCTTGGGTTTTTCCTCAACATCCACTAGTACTTTCTCTTTTGAGACTGGTGGTGTTTGTTGTTGGATTTTCCAAAAAGTTGGTGAGATGATTTCAAATGAGTGTGTCAAAGAATCTTGTTTTCTATTTTTAGGTAAGGTGAAGAGGCTAGAGGAGTATGCTTTGTTCTCTTTTGGGCACATCAGAAACTTGGAACCCTTAAATTCAAACCAAGTCCTCATGTGGTACAACTTTGTGAGTCTTCTTTGATTAGAGACGGTTAAACCGCAGTGGACATGCCCTTTATTGGGTCAACCATGTGGATGGTACCTCAAGTGGTAATAGCCATTTTTGATGTGGTAGTAGCAACTGCTATATAAATGTCCTTGTGGGGAAAATCCCCATGGGTGTGGTCTTTTTTTGGGTTGTCAAATCTCCTCAATATCTTTGATTGATTAAATTCTTGGAATATGTCAAAACCTTGGTACTCCAAGATTGGATTTTGCCCACTCTAGATTGCAAAAGCTACAGAGTTGACCATTACTAAGAATCTTAGTGCTGCCAAATTTTATTTTCTGGGACTATGTGTGTGATTGAAAATTATTTTGAGAACATACACAGTAGTGGTTCTAGGGATTATATTCATACTACAACACTATTTTTGTTCATGTGCAAGGTTGCTTTGTCCCTTGCCCATTGCTTGTAGACATTTGCTTGAAATCCTAGATTGTTGTTCTATGTGCCTGATTATTATTTATAAATGAAGGAAATGATTTTTCAAGTGGAGAAAGTTTTCTTTGGGATTCTTTGATTTCATCCTTGGATTGTGGGTAGTTAGATGTCTTGTTATCTCAGGTTCCCTAGTGGGGCGTTACACTTTTGATTCAAGATTTTTAACTTCTTAAAAAAGTCCAATTCAAAATCTTGTAGTATGAACTTGAATTTAAGTCTTGAAATCATAACTCTCTATTTAGTGATAAATTATGTTCTCCATTATCTTCCCTATCTTTCTATAATCCCTTCCACTACAAGGAAACATGACCTTTTAACTTAGTTTGTGCTAACTTAAACCTTTATGGATCCTTAATGACTTTAAGCTCAACATAAACTTTGAGCTCATTTATCTAATCTATCAAATCCTTAGGATGTAATGAACTAGAAAAGTTAGAAACATCAAGTCTATGACTCTAACCATCTATGCCTTAGAATTCAATACTATTTCTTATTCTACAAGAATCCTACCGTCTCTTTATTCTTGATCATCAATAACCTCTTTAAATTTATCTCCAATTTCATTATTTGTCCCAACTGAGCATTTTGGATTTTTTCTCTCAACTTGTATTTAGTTACTCCATAATGTGTTATAATCTTCTAGGGTCATCCTCTTATGTAATGTGTTCATAAAGATTCCAATACTTAATTCCCTTAATTTTGGTAGTATGATTACAACTATCGATTTCTCTAGTCTAATCCAATAATATACCAACACAAATAATCTTCCTCAAGTAACAAGGATTGTTTAATACCTAAAAAATTATCATTTTTTCCAATCAACCAATACTCCAATAATTAGAGGTTAGATCCAATCTTCTTCCACCCATAACCAAGTTCATAAGTGTGATATTCAATTCTTCAAAGAAACCAGACCTCCTCTTTCCATATTGTACTAACCTCGTGTTGATGTAGATCAAATCCTAAACTTTTATGGTCATCCTCCTATAATCTTGATGGTTGATGTGCTATAATCTTCTAGGGTCATCCTCCTATGTAATTTTTTCATAAAGATTCCAATACTTAATTCCCTTAAGTTTGGTAGTATGATTACAACTATCGATTTCTCTAGTCTAATCCAATAATATACCAACACAAATAATCTTCCTCAAGTAACAAGGATTGTTTAATACCTAAAAAATTATCATTTTTGACAATCAACCAATACTCCAATAATTATAGGTTAGATCCAATCTTCTACCACCCATAACCAAGTTCATAAGTGTGATATTCAATTTTTTAAAGAAACCAAACCTCCTCTTTCCATCTTGTACTAACCTCTTGTTGATGTAGATCAAATACTAAACTCATGCTAGGAGGACACACAACAGGGTTGGCCATACATATAAATACATCTAGAGAAATGTGTCATTAAGAATCACATGTGAATCTTTATTGTAAATCACAACTTGCCACCCTAACCATTAGAACAAGGTAATTTAGAATAGGATTAGACCAAACATTGGATAATTTTATCAAGGAACATTAAACAAAGTTGCAAAGATAGACATAGTGTCTCTATGACGCCTAGATCACACCATAAGGATTGCATAAGATAGCAAGCCAGCTTGATCGATCACCTACCAAGACAAAAAGAAAAGTATCAAAATGAAAATGAAACAAAAACATAAAGGGAAATATTTTTGGATGATGCAAGATTTCCAATGAGTCAAGGATGCTCTTTCTTCAAACACCCTAATTAGTTAAAAATATTCCATAATTGAAACTTTTGAACATTTACCCAAGTCCAAGACATGAATTCCATGCTTCTTCTTCACCCACTTCTCTTCTTAATCCAAACCACTGAACTGGTTATTGTTTTGTCTCTGCTATTGGTTCTATTATTTAAGTTTTGTTACTTCATTCCTTACCATTAACCATCAATAGATGCCTAAATTTTTTAACTCCGCCATTGAAATACAATTAATTCTCCATCTATAAATTGCTTACACAATTTTTCTATGGACCTAATGCTAGAGTATTCTTTTCATCTCAGATAATACTTCTTCTTTAATTTAACTTTGTAAAAAAAAATCAAAAGTCAAAAGCCTTCAAATATTTTAGTTCATATTCCTTTGATGAGATCTTCAACAACTATACAAAATCAGAAACCTTATCAGCCACCTACTGCAAATATGTTCTTACTTGCCCTATTTTGTAGAGTGTTAGCAAAACTATGTGATTGTTTATATCATTTTTGATTGATTTATTTTGATCAGTTTTGTGGAGAGTATTGGTCAAGTCTTAGTATACTTTATAATCAGATTTATTGAGATTTATTTAGTAATTGTAATTGATGTATATGTTTGTGTGTGTGCACACATGCACGCACACACACATACACACAAACACATGTCCACAAGTTTAAATTTAAAATTTAAGAGAAAAGAAATTTGTCCTATAGTTAATTTAATGGGTTAGAGTCAAGCCCAATTTGGATTTGATTTTTCTAAGGGGATTGTATTCATAGTTGGAAGATTGATCTTATGTTTGAAAAATAGTTCAATACATGGAAGTGTTAAGATAAAATAAAATAATAGATGTGTTGGGATGATTGTGTAGATATAAGCATAATAAATCATATCATTGATCAACTATATGTATAAATGTGTAGGGATTTGAAAGTGAGTTGCAAGTCAACCATAGTCAAGAAAAGTTGTTTCTCCATATTAAGACACTATAGACCAGGTAAGTAGGTTTCTTCTTCAATCTTTAAGTTACACTAAGTTGAATATTGATATAGTTAGTTTAGTTTATAATAATAATATTATAATTTAATATTCACATATTAATTATTTATCTAATTTAAGCATTTAAATTCACTATTTCAATTAACTGAAATAATGTGTTTTTTCTTGGGTATTTTATATTTGAAGCGTTAAATTATATTAAATTTTATGTACTAATTATAATTTATGAATATGTTTATGTGTATGTTTGTTTATATATACATACATATTTGAACAAAAAATTGATGAAGGATTCAATACTTTAGTTTTTTTTAGTATACTATACAAAGGTGTTAGTTTTAAAAATTCAAAATTAAATGAACATATACATTTATTAGGTCCATACTAGCAGTCACTCCTACTTAAATAATTATTATATGTTTTTTTTTTTTTGTATTTGTCATGTTAGATTACAACCTCCCTACTTGTACACAAATGGTGACTTTTTCCTTTTCCACCATAGCTTTTTAATCATGTCTCTAT